>CM054818.1:27906652-27942614 GCA_028984105.1 Lavandula angustifolia
GCAAATTGTGCCCGAAAACCTTACGCCTTCCCGGTAGGCGTCTGCTTTTAGCACCATATCTCCCTTGTATCTCATCCATTTCACCCCGTTTTACTGTCGTTGCGAAGCTGACTCAGAGGGCTACGACTACATGTTGGCTTTGTCCGTCGGATTGCACTTTTACCCTTTCGAAAGAGCACAGCTAAAAGCGCTTTAATTCGTCGCGCAGATTCCTCGCGTTCCTCATTGAATCTACCTCAACGGAAGCTCAATTTCTTTAGTTTCACCGATAGAAGTTGTTACGTCTACGAGTTAGCTTCGCACTGCAATCAGAACGGGGTCTAGAAGATGAGTAACGAGGGAGATATGACCAAAATCGGGAAACCGCGCAAATTGTGCCCGAAAACCTTACGCCTTCCCGGTAGGCGTCTGCTTTTAGCACCATATCTCCCTTGTATCTCATCTATTTCACCCCGTTTTCTGTCGTTGCGAAGCTGACTCAGAGGGCTACGACTACATGTTGGCTTTCTCCGTCGGATTGCTCTTTTACCCTTTCGAAACAGCACAGCTAAAAGCTCTTTGATTCGTCGCGCAGATTCCTCGCGTTCCTCATTAAATCTACCTCAACGAAAGCTCGATTTCTTTAGTTTCACCGATAGAAGTTGTTACCTCTATGAGTTAGCTTCGCGCTGCAATCAGAACGGGGTCTAGAAGATGATTAACGAGGGAGATATGATAAAAGTTGGGAAACCGAGCAAATTGTGCCCGAAAACCTTACACCTTCCCGGTAGGCGTCTGCTTTTAGCACCATATCTCCCTTGTATCTCATCCATTTCACCCCGTTTTGCTGTCGTTGAGAAGCTGACTCAGAGGGCTATGACTACATGTTGGCTTTGTCCGTCGGATTGCACTTTTACCCTTTCGAAACAGCACAGCTAAAAGCGCTATGATTCGTCGCGCAGATGCCTCGCGTTCCTCATTGAATCTACCTCAACGGAAGCTCGATTTCTTTAGTTTCACCAATAGAAGTTGTTACGTCTGTGAGTTAGCTTCGCGCTGCAATCAGAACGGGGTCTAGAAGATGAGAAACGAGGGAGTTATGACCAAAATTGAGAAACCGCGCAAGTTGGGCCCGAAAACCTTACGCCCTCCCGGCAGGCGTCTGCGTTTAGCACCATATCTCCCTTGTTTCTCATCCATTTCACCCCGTTTTACTGTCGTTACGAAGCTAACTCAGAGGGCTACGACTACATGCTGGCTTTGTCCGTCCGATAACACTTTTACCCTTTCGAAATAGCACAACTAAAAGTGCTATGATTCGTCGCATAGATGCCTCGCGTTCCTCATCGAATCTACCTCAATGGAAGCTCGATTTCTTCAGTTTCACCGATAGAAGTTGTTACCTCTACGAGTTAGCTTCGCGCTGCAATCAGAACGGGGTCGAGAAGATGAGTAACGAGGGAGATATGACCAAAATCGGGAAACCGCGCAAGTTGTGCCCGAAAACCTTATGCCTTCCCGGTAGGCGTCTGCTTTTAGCACCATATCTCCCTTGTATCTCATCCATTTCACCCCGTTTTGCTGTCGTTACGAAGCTGACTCAGAGGGCTACGACTACATGTTGGCTTTGTCCGTCGGATTGCACTTTTACCCTTTCGAAAGAGCACAGCTAAAAGCGCTTTAATTCGTCGCGCAGATTCCTCGCGTTCCTCATTGAATCTACCTCAACGGAAGCTCAATTTCTTTAGTTTCACCGATAGAAGTTGTTACGTCTACGAGTTAGCTTCGCATTGCAATCAGAACGGGGTCTAGAAGATGAGTAACGAGGGAGATATGACCAAAATCGGGAAACCGCGCAAATTGTGCCCGAAAACCTTACGCCTTCCCGGTAGGCGTCTGCTTTTAGCACCATATCTCCCTTGTATCTCATCTATTTCACCCCGTTTTGCTGTCGTTGCGAAGCTGATTCAGAGGGCTACGACTACATGTTGGCTTTCTCCGTCGGATTGCTCTTTTACCCTTTCGAAACAGCACAGCTAAAAGCTCTTTGATTCGTCGCGCAGATTCCTCGCGTTCCTCATTGAATCTACCTCAACGAACGCTCGATTTCCTTAGTTTCACCGATAGAAGTTGTTACCTCTATGAGTTAGCTTCGCGCTGCAATCAGAACGGGGTCTAGAAGATGATTAACGAGGGAGATATGACAAAAGTTGGGAAACCGAGCAAATTGTGCCCGAAAACCTTACGCCTTCCCGGTAGGCGTCTGCTTTTAGCACCATATCTCCCTTGTATCTCATCCATTTCACCCCGTTTTGCTGTCGTTGAGAAGCTGACCCAGAGGGCTATGACTACATGTTGGCTTTGTCCGTCGGATTGCACTTTTACCCTTTCGAAACAGCACAACTAAAAGCGCTATGATTCATCGCGTAGATGCCTCGCGTTCCTCATTGAATCTACCTCAACGGAAGCTCGATTTCTTTAGTTTCACCATTAGAAGTTGTTACGTTTGTGAGTTAGCTTCGCGCTGCATTCAGAACGGGGTCTAGAAGATGAGAAACGAGGGAGTTATGACCAAAATTGAGAAACCGCGCAAGTTGGGCCCGAAAACCTTACGCCCTCCCGGCAGGCGTCTACTTTTAGCACCATATCTCCCTTGTTTCTCATCCATTTCACCCCATTTTACTGTCGTTACGAAGCTAACTCAGAGGGCTACGACTACATGCTGGCTTTGTCCGTCGGATTACACTTTTACCCTTTCGAAATAGCACAACTAAAAGCGCTATGATTCGTCGCATAGATGCCTCGCGTTCCTCATCGAATCTACCTCAATGGAAGCTCGATTTCTTCAGTTTCACCGATAGAAGTTGTTACCTCTACGAGTTAGCTTCGCGCTGCAATCAGAACAGGGTCGAGAAGATGAGTAACGAGGGAGATATGACCAAAATCGGGAAACCGCGCAAGTTGTGCCCGAAAACCTTATGCCTTCCCGGTAGGCGTCTGCTTTTAGCACCATATCTCCCTTGTATCTCATCCATTTCACCCCGTTTTGCTATCGTTACGAAGCTGACTCAGAGGGCTACGACTACATGTTGGCTTTGTCCGTCGGATTGCACTTTTACCCTTTCGAAACAGCACAGGTAAAAGCACTATGATTCGTCGCGCAGATACCTCGCGTTCCTCATTGAATCTACCTCAACGGAAGCTCAATTTCTTTAGTTTCACCGATAGAAGTTGTTACGTCTACGAGTTAGCTTCGCGCTGCAATCAGAACGGGGTCTAGAAGATGAGTAACGAGGGAGATATGACCAAAATCGGGAAACCGCGCAAATTGTGCCCGAAAACCTTACGCCTTCCCGGTAGGCGTCTGCTTTTAGCACCATATCTCCCTTGTATCTCATCCATTTCACCCCGTTTTGCTGTCGTTGCGAAGCTGACTCAGAGGGCTACGACTACATGTTGGCTTTGTCCGTCGGATTGCACTTTTACCCTTTCGAAACAGCACAGCTAAAAGCGCTTTGATTCATCGCGCAGATTCCTCGCGTTCCTCATTGAATCTACCTCAACGGAAAGCTCGATTTCTTTAGTTTCACCGATAGGAAGTTGTTACGTCTACGAGTTAGCTTCGCTGCAATCGGAACGGGGTCTAGAAGATGAGTAACGAGGGAGATATGACCAAAATCGGGAAACCGCGCAAATTGTGCCCGAAAACCTTACGCCTTCCCGGTAGGCGTCTGCTTTTAGCACCATATCTCCCTTGTATCTCATCCATTTCACCCCGTTTTGCTGTCGTTGCGAAGCTGACTCAGAGGGCTACGACTACATGTTGGCTTTGTCCGTCGGATTGCACTTTTACCCTTTCGAAACAGCACAACTAAAAGCGCTATGATTCATCGTGCAGATACCTCGCGTTCCTCATTGAATCTACCTCAACGGAAGCTCGATTTCTTTAGTTTCACCGATAGAAGTTGTTACGCCTGTAAGTTAGCTTCACGTTGCAATCAGAACGGGGTCTAGAAGATGAGAAACGAGGGAGTTACGTCCAAATCGATAAACCGCGCAAGTTGGGCCCGAAAACCTTACGCCTTCCCGGTAGGCGTCTGCTTTTAGCACCATATCTCCCTCGTTTCTCATCCATTTCACCCCGTTTTAATGTCGTTACGAAGCTAACTCAGAGGGCTACGACTACATGTTGGCTTTGTCCGTCGGATTGCACTTTTACCCTTTTGAAACAGCACAGCTAAAAGCGTTATGATTCGTCGCGCAGATGCCTCGCGTTCCTCGTCGAATCTACCTCAACGGAAGCTCGATTTCTTTAGTTTCACCGATAGAAGTTGTTACGTCTGTGAGTTAGCTTCGCGCTGCAATCAGAACGGGGTCTAGAAGATGAGTAACGAGGGAGATATGACCAAAATCGGGAAACCGCGCAAGTTGGGCCCGAAAACCTTACGCCTTCCCGGTAGGCGTCTGCTTTTAGCACCATATCTCCCTCGTTTCTCATCCATTTCACCCCGTTTTACTGTCGTTACGAAGCTAACTCGGAGGGCTACGACTACATGTTGGCTTTGTCCGTCGGATTGCACTTTTACCCTTTCGAAAAAGCACAGCTAAAAGCGCTATGATTCGTCGCGCAGATGCCTCGCGTTCCTCATTGAATCTACCTCAACGGAAGCTCGATTTCTTCAGTTTCACCGATAGAAGTTGTTACGTCTATGAGTTAGCTTGCGCTGCAATCAGAACGGGGTCTAGAAGATGAGTAACGAGGGAGATATGACCAAAATCGGGAAACCGCGCAAGTTGGGCCCGAAAACCTTACGCCTTCCCGGTAGGCGTCACGCTTTTAGCACCATATCTCCCTCTGTATCTCATCCATTTCACCCCGTTTTGCTGTCGTTGCGAAGCTGACTCGGAGGGCTACGACTACATGTTGGCTTTGTCCGTCGGATTGCACTTTTACCCTTTTGAAACAAGCACGACTAAAGAGCGCTATGATTCGTCGCGCAGATGCCTCGCGTTCCTCATTGAATCTACCTCAATGGAAGCTCGATTTCTTTAGTTTCACCGATAGAAGTTGTTACATCTATGAGTTAGCTTCGCGCTGCAATTAGAACGGGGTCTAGAAGATGAGTAACGAGGGAGATATGACCAAAAGTTGGGAAACCGCGCAAAGTTGGGCCCGAAAACCTTACGCCTTCCCGGTAGGCGTCCGCTTTTAGCACCATATCTCCCTCGTATCTCATCCATTTCACCCCGTTTTGCTGTCGTTATGAAGCTAACTCGAGAGGGCTACGACTACATGCTGGCTTTGTCCGTCGGATTGCACTTTTACCCTTTTGAAATAGCACAGCTAAAAGCGTTATGATTCGTCGCGCAGATGCCTCGCGTTCCTCGTTGAATCTACCTCAATGGAAGCTCGATTTCTTTAGTTTCACCGATAGAAGTTGTTACGTCTATGAGTTAGCTTCGCGCTGCAATCGAACGGGGTCTAGAAGATGAGTAACGAGGGAGATATGACCAAAAATCGGGAAACCGCGCAAATTGGGCCCGAAAACCTTACGCCTTCCCGGTAGGCGTCCGCTTTTAGCACCATATCTCCCTTGTTATCTCATCCATTTCACCCCGTTTTACTGTCGTTGCGAAGCTAACTCGGAGGGCTACGACTACATGTTGGCTTTGTCCGTCGGATTGCACTTTTACCCTTTTGAAACAAAGCACGGCTAAAGAGCGTTATGATTCGTCGCGCAGATGCCTCGCGTTCCTCATCGAATCTACCTCAATGGAAGCTCGATTTCTTTAGTTTCACCGATAGAAGTTGTTACGTCTGTGAGTTAGCTTTGCGCTGCAATCGAACGGGGTCTAGAAGATGAGTAACGAGGGAGATATGACCAAAAGTTGGGAAACCGCGCAAGTTGGGCCCGAAAACCTTACGCCTTCCCGGTAGGCGTCCGCTTTTAGCACCATATCTCCCCTTGTATCTCATCCATTTCACCCCGTTTTGTTGTCGTTGCGAAGCTAACTCGGAGGGCTACGACTACATGTTGGCTTTGTCCGTCGGATTGCACTTTTACCCTTTCAAAACAGCACGACTAAAAGCGTTATGATTCGTCGCGCAGATGCCTCGCGTTCCTCGTCGAATCTACCTCAATGGAAGCTCGATTTCTTTAGTTTCACCGATAGAAGTTGTTACGTCTGTGAGTTAGCTTCGCGCTGCAATTAGAACGGGGTCTAGAAGATGAGTAACGAGGGAGATATGACCAAAAGTTGGGAAACCGCGCAAGTTGGGCCCGAAAACCTTACGCCTTCCCGGTAGGCGTCCGCTTTTAGCACCATATCTCCCTCGTTTCTCATCCATTTCACCCCTTTTTGCTGTCGTTATGGAAGCTAACTCGAGAGGGCTACGACTACATGTTGGCTTTGTCAGTCGGATTGCACTTTTACCCTTTCGAAACAGGACCACTTAAAAGAGCGTTATGATTCGTCGCGCGAGATGCCTCGCGTTCCTCATTGAATCTACCTCAACGGAAGCTCGATTTCTTTAGTTTCACCGATAGAAGTTGTTACGTCTACGTGAGTTAGCTTCGCGCTGCAATCGAACGGGGTCTAGAAGATGAGTAACGAGGGAGTTATGACCAAAATTGGGAAACCGCGCAAGTTGGGCCCGAAAACCTTACGCCTTCCCGGTAGGCGTACGCTTTTAGCACCATATCTCCCTCGTTTCTCATCCATTTCACCCCGTTTTACTGTCGTTGTGATGCTAACTCAGAGGGCTATGACTACATGCTGGCTTTGTCCGTCGGATTACACTTTTACCCTTTCGAAATAGCACAACTAAAAGCGCTATGATTCGTCGCACAGATGCCTCGCATTCCTCATCAAATCTACCTCAACAGAAGCTCGATTTCTTCAGTTTCACTGATAGAAGTTGTTAAGTCTACAATTTAGCTTCACGCTGCAATCAGAACGGGGTCTAGAAGATGAGTAACGAGGGAGATATGACCAAAATCGGGAAACCGCGCAAATTGTGCCCGAAAACCTTATGCCTTCCCGGTAGGCGTCTGCTTTTAGCACCATATCTCCCTTGTATCTCATCCATTTAACCCCGTTTTGCTGTCGTTGCGAAGCTGACTCAGAGGGCTACGACTACATGTTGGCTTGGTCCGTCGGATTGCACTTTTACCCTTTCGAAATAGAACAGCTAAAAGCGTTATGATTCATCGCGCAGATGCCTCGCGTTCCTCATTGAATCTACCTCATCGGAAGCTCGATTTCTTTAGTTTCACCGATAGAAGTTGTTACGTCGTACGAGTTAGCTTCGCGCTGCAATCGAACGGGGTCTAGAAGATGAGTAACGAGGGTGATATGACCAAAATCGAGAAACCGCGCAAGTTGGGCCCGAAAACCTTACGCCTTCCCGGTAGGCGTCTGCTTTTAGCACCATATCTCCCTCGTTTCTCATCCATTTCACCCCGTTTTGCTGTCGTTACGAAGCTCACTCAGAGGGCTACGACTACATGCTGGCTTTGTCCATCAGATTACACTTTTACCCTTTCGAAACAGCACAGCTAAAAGCGCTATGATTCGTCGCGCAGATGCCTCGCGTTCCTCATTGAATCTACCTCAACGGAAGCTCGATTTCTTTAGTTTCACCGATAGAAGTTGTTACGTCTACGAGTTAGCTTCGCGCTGCAATCAGAACGGGGTCTAGAAGATGAGTAACGAGGGAGATATGACCAAAATCGGGAAACCGCGCAAATTGTGCCCGAAAACCTTACGCCTTCCCGGTAGGCGTCTGCTTTTAGCACCATATCTCCCTTGTATCTCATCCATTTCACCCCGTTTTGCTGTCGTTGAGAAGCTGACTCAGAGGGCTACGACTACATGTTGGCTTTGTCCGTCGGATTGCACTTTTACCCTTTCGAAACAGCACAACTAAAAGCGTTATGATTCGTCGCGCAGATGCCTCGCGTTCCTCATCGAATCTACCTCAACGGAAGCTCGATTTCTTTAGTTTCACCGATAGAAGTTGTTACGTCTGTGAGTTAGCTTCGCGCTGCAATCAGAACGGGGTCTAGAAGATGAGTAACGAGGGAGTTATGACCAAAATTGAGAAACCGCGCAAGTTGGGCCCGAAAACCTTACGCCTTCCCGGTAGGCGTCTGCTTTTAGCACCATATCTCCCTTGTTTCTCATCCATTTCACCCCGTTTTACTGTCGTTGCGATGCTAACTCAGAGGGCTACGACTACATGCTGGCTTTGTCCGTCGGATTACACTTTTACCCTTTCGAAATAGCACAACTAAAAGCGCTATGATTCGTCGCACAGATGCCTCGCGTTCCTCATCGAATCTACCTCAACGGAAGCTCGATTTCTTCAGTTTCACCGATAGAAGTTGTTACGTCTACGAGTTAGCTTCGCGCTGCAATCAGAACGGGGTCTAGAAGATGAGTAACGAGGGAGATATGACCAAAATCGGGAAACCGCGCAAATTGTGCCCGAAAACCTTACGCCTTCCCGGTAGGCGTCTGCTTTTAGCACCATATCTCCCTTATATCAAGACCATTTCACCCCGTTTTGCTGTCGTTGCGAAGCTGTATCAGAGGGCTACGACTACATGCTGGCTTTGTCCGTCGGATTACACTTTTACCCTTTCGAAACAGCACCGCTAAAAGCGCTATGATTCGTCGCGCAGATGCCTCGCGTTCCTCATTGAATCTACCTCAACGGAAGCTCGATTTCTTTAGTTTCACCGATAGAAGTTGTTACGTCTATGAGTTAGCTCTTCGCTGCAATCGAACGGGGTCTAGAAGATGAGTAACGAGGGAGATATGACCAAAATCGGAAACCGCGCAAATTGTGCCCGAAAACCTTACGCCTTCCCGGTAGGCGTCGCTTTTTTAGCACCATATCTCCCTTGTATCTCATCCATTTCACCCCGTTTTGCTGTCGTTGCGAAGCTGACTCGGAGGGCTACGACTACATGTTGGCTTTGTCCGTCGGATTGCACTTTTACCCTTTTCAAAACAGCCACGGCTAAAAGCGCTATGATTCGTCGCGCAGATGCCTCGCGTTCCTCATTGAATCTACCTCAACGGAAGCTCGATTTCTTTAGTTTCACCGATAGAAGTTGTTACGTCTACGAGTTAGCTTCGCGCTGCAATCAGAACGGGGTCTATAAGATGAGTAACGAGGGAGATATGACCAAAATCGGGAAACCGCGCAAATTGTGCCCGAAAACCTTACGCCTTCCCGGTAGGCGTCTGCTTTTAGCACCATATCTCCCTTGTATCTCATCCATTTCACCCCGTTTTGCTGTCGTTGAGAAGCTAACTCAGAGGGCTACGACTACATGTTGGCTTTGTCCGTCGGATTGCACTTTTACCCTTTCGAAACAGCACAGCTAAGAGCGCTATGATTCATCGCGCAGATGCCTCGCGTTCCTCATCGAATCTACCTCAACGGAAGCTCGATTTCTTCAGTTTCACCGATAGAAGTTGTTACATCTGCGAGTTAGCTTCGCGCTGCAATTAGAACGGGGTCTAGAAGATGAGTAACGAGGGAGATATGACCAAAAATCGGGAAACCGCGCAAGTTGGGCCCGAAAACCTTACGCCTTCCCGGTAGGCGTCTGCTTTTAGCACCATATCTCCCTCGTTTCTCATCCATTTCACCCCGTTTTGCTGTCGTTGCGAAGCTGACTCAGAGGGCTACGACTACATGCTAAATTTGTCCGTCGGATTGCACTTTTACCCTTTCGAAATAGCACGACTAAAAGCGCTATGATTCATCGCGCAGATGCCTCGCGTTCCTCATTGAATCTACCTCAACGGAAGCTCGATTTCTTTAGTTTCACCGATAGAAGTTGTTACGTCTACGAGTTAGCTTCGCGCTGCAATCGAACGGGGTCTAGAAGATGAGTAACGAGGGAGTTATGACCAAAATCGAGAAACCGCGCAAGTTGGGCCCGAAAACCATACGCCTTCCCGGTAGGCGTCTGCTTTTAGCACCATATCTCCCTCGTTTCTCATCCATTTCACCCCGTTTTACTATCGTTGCGATGCTAACTCAGAGGGCTACGACTATATGCTGGCTTTGTCCGTCGGATTACACTTTTACCCTTTCGAAATAGCACAACTAAAAGCACTCTGATTCGTCGCACAGATGCCTCGCGTTCCTCATCGAATCTACCTTAACGGAAATTCGATTTCTTCAGTTTCACCGATAGAAGTTGTTACGTCTACGAGTTAGCTTCGCGCTACAATCAGAACGGGGTCTAGAAGATGAGTAACGAGGGAGATATGACCAAAATCGGAGAAACCGCGCAAGTTGGGCCCGAAAACCTTACGCCTTCCCGGTAGGCGTACGCTTTTAGCACCATATCTCCCTTGTTTCTCAAGTCCATTTCACCCCGTTTTGCTGTCGTTGCGAAGCTAACTCGGAGGGCTACGACTACATGTTGGCTTTGTCCGTCGGATTACACTTTTACCCTTTCGAAACAAAGCACAGCTAAAAGCGCTATGATTCGTCGCGCGAGATGCCTCGCGTTCCTCATTGAATCTACCTCAACGGAAGCTCGATTTCTGCAGTTTCACCGATAGAAGTTGTTACGTCTACGAGTTAGCTTCGCGCTGCAATCGAACGGGGTCTAGAAGATGAGTAACGAGGGAGATATGACCAAAATCGGGAAACCGCGCAAATTGTGCCCGAAAACCTTACGCCTTCCCGGTAGGCGTCTGCTTTTAGCACCATATCTCCCTTGTATCTCATCCATTTCACCCCGTTTTGCTGTCGTTGCGAAGCTGACTCAGAGGGCTACGACTACATGTTGGCTTTGTCCGTCGGATTGCACTTTTACCCTTTCGAAACAGCACAGCTAAAAGCGCTATGATTCGTCGCGCAGATGCCTCGCGTTCCTCATTGAATCTACCTCAACGGAAGCTCGATTTCTTTAGTTTCACCGATAGAAGTTGTTACGTCTATGAGTTAGCTTCGCGCTGCAATCAGAACGGGGTCTAGAAGATGAGAAACGAGGGAGTTATGACCAAAATTGAGAAACCGCGCAAGTTGGGCCCGAAAACCTTACGCCTTCCCGGTAGGCGTCTGCTTTTAGCACCATATCTCCCTCGTTTCTCATCCATTTAACCCCGTTTTACTGTCGTTAGGAAGCTAACTCAGAGGGCTACGACTACATGCTGGCTTTATCCGTCGGATTACACTTTTACCCTTTCGAAATAGCACAGCTAAAAGCGCTATGATTCGTCGCGCAGATGCCTCGCGTTCCTCATTGAATCTACCTTAATGGAAGCTCGATTTCTTTAGTTTCACCGATAGAAGTTGTTACGTCTACGAGTTAGCTTCGCGCTGCAATCAGAACGGGGTCTAGAAGATGAGTAACGAGGGAGATATGACCAAAATCGGGAAACCGCGCAAATTGTGCCCGAAAACCTTACGCCTTCCCGGTAGGCGTCTGCTTTTAGCACCATATCTCCCTTGTATCTCATCCATTTCACCCCGTTTTGCTGTCGTTGAGAAGCTGACTCAGAGGGCTACGACTACATGTTGGCTTTGTCCGTCGGATTGCACTTTTACCCTTTCGAAACAGCACAGCTAAAAGCGTTATTATTCGTCGCGCAGATGCCTCGCGTTCCTCATCGAATCTACCTAATGGAAGCTCGATTTATTCAGTTTCACCGATAAAAGTTGTTACGTCTCTGAGTTAGCTTCGCGCTGCAATTAGAACGGGGTTAGGAGGTGAGACTGGGGGTTTTCCCTTAATTCGCCTTCGCCTTTGGCCCGGAAACCTTACGCCTTCCCGGTAAGTTGCCGCTTTTAGCACCATATCTCCCTCGTTTCTCATCCATTTCACACCATTTTGCTGTCATTGCGAAGCTAACTTAGAGGGCTACGACTACAGGCTGGCTTTGTGCGTCGGATTGCACTTTTACCCTTTTTGAAATAGCACAACTAAAAGCGCTATGATTCATCGCGCAGATGCCTCGCGTTCCTCGTCGAATCTACCTCAACAGAAGCTTGATTTCTTCAGTTTCACCAAGAGAAGTTGTTACGTCTGCGAGTTAGCTTCGCGCTGCATTAAGAACGGGGTCTAGAAGATGAGTAACGAGGGAGATATGACCAAAATTGAGAAATCGTGCAAGTTGGGCACGAAAACCTTACGCCTTCCCGGTAGGCGTCTGCTTTTAGCACCATATCTCCCTCATTTCTCATCCATTTCTCCCCGTTTTACTGTCGTTGCGATGCTCACTCAGAGGACTACGACTACATGCTTGCTTTGTCCATCGGATTGCACTTTTACCCTTTCGAAACAGCACAGCTAAAGCTTAATTTCTTCAGTTTCTTCAGTTTCACCGATTGCTTCGTCGGATTGCTTCGTCGCGCAGATATCTCGTGTTCCTCGTCGAATCTACCTCAACGAAAGCTTAATTTCTTCAGTTTCACCAATTGAAGTTGTTACGTCTACGAGTTAGCTTTGCGCTGCAATCAGAATAGGGTCTAGAAGATGAGTAACGAGGGAGATATGACCAAAATCGGGAAACCGCGCAAGTTGGGCCCGAAAACCTTACGCCTTACCGGTAGGCGTCTGCTTTTAGCACCATATCTCCCTCGTTTCTCATCCATTTCACCCTGTTTTGCTGTCGTTGCAAAGCTAACTCAGAGGGCTACGACTACATACTACCTTTGTCCGTCGGATTGCACTTTTACCCTTTCAAAACAGCACAGCTAAAAGCCCTATGATTCGTCGCGCAGATATCTCGTGTTCCTTGTCGAATCTACCTCAACCGAAGCTTGATTTCTTCAGTTTCACCGATAGAAGTTGTTACGTCTACGAGTTAGCTTTGCACTGCAATCAGAACAGGGTCTAGAAGATGAGTAACGAGGGAGATATGACCAAAATTGGGAAACCGCGTAAGTTGGGCCCGAAAACCTTACTCCTTCCCGGTAGGCGTCTGCCTTTAGCACCATATCTCCCTCGTTTCTCATCCATTTCACTCCATTTTGCTGTCGTTGCGATGCTAACTCAGAGGGCTACGACTACATGCTGCCTTTGTCCGTCGGATTGCACTTTTACCCTTTCGAAACAGCATAGCTAAAACCGTAATGATTCATCGCGCAGATGGCTCGCGTTCCTCATCGAATCTACCTCAACGGAAGCTCGATTTCTTCAGTTTCACCGATAGAAGTTGTTACGTCTACGAGTTAGCTTCGCGCTGCAATTAGAACAGGGTCTAGAAGATGAGTAACGAGGGAGATATGACCAAAATCGGGAAACCGCGCAAGTTGGGCCCAAAAACCTTATGCCTTACCGGTAGGCCCCTGCTTTTAGCACCATATCTCCCTCGTTTCTCATCCATTTCACACCGTTTTGCTGTCATTGCGAAGCTAACTTAGAGGGCTACGACTACAGGCTGGCTTTGTGCGTCGGATTGCACTTTTACCCTTTTTGAAATACCACAACTAAAAGCGCTATGATTCATCGCGCAGATGCCTCGCATTCCTCGTCGAATTTACCTCAATGGAAGCTCGATTTCTTCAGTTTCACTGATAGAAGTTGTTACGTCTACGAGTTATCTTCGCGCTGCAATTTAGAGCAGGTTCTAGAAGATGATTAACGAGGGAGATATGAGCAAAATCGAGAAACCGCGCAAGTTGGGCCCGAAAACCTTACGCCTTCCCGTTATGCGTCTGCTTTTAGCACCATATCTCCCTCGTTTATCATCCATTTCACTCCGTTTTACTGTAGTTGCGAAGCTAACTCAGAGGGCTACGACTACAGGCTGGCTTTGTCCGTCGGATTACACTTTTACCCTTTCAAAACAGCACAGCTAAAAGTGCTATGATTCGTCGCGCAGATACCTCGCGTTCCTCGTCAAATCTACCTCAACGGAAGCTTGATTTCTTTAGTTTCACCGATAGAAGTTATTACGTGTGCGAGTTAGCTTCGCGCTGCAATCAGAACGGGGTCTAGAAGATGAGTAAGAAGGGAGATATGACCAAAATCGGGAAACCGCGCAAGTTGGGCCCGAAAACCTTACGCCTTCCCGGTAGGCGTCTGCTTTTAGCACCATATCTCCCTAGTTTCTCATCCATTGCACTCCGTTTTGCTGTAGTTACGAAGCTAACTCAGAGGGCTACGACTATAGGCTGGCTTTGTCCGTCGGATTGCACTTTTACCCTTTTGAAACAGCACAACTAAAAGCGCTATGATTCGTCACGCAGATACCTCGCGTTCCTCATCGAATGTACCTCAACGGAAGCTTGATTTCTTCATTTTCACCGATAGAAGTTGTTACGTCTACGAGTTAGCTTCGCGTTGCAATCAGAACGGGGGCTAGAAGATGAGTAACGGGGAAGATATGACCAAAATCGAGAAACCGCGCAAGTTGGGCCAAAAAACCTTACACCTTCCCGGTAGGCATCTGCTTTTAGCACCATATCTCCCTCGTTTCTCATCCATTTCACCCCATTTTGCTGTCGTTGCGAATCTAAATCAGAGGGCTACGACTACATGCTGGCTTTGTCCGTCGGATTGCACTTTTACCCTTTCAAAAAAAAGACACGACTAAAACCGCTATGATTCATCGCGCAGAAGCCTTGCGTTCCTCATTGAATCTACCTCAACGGAAGCTCGATTTCTTCAGTTTCACCGATAGAAGTTGTTACGTCTACGAGTTAGCTTCGCGCTGCAATTAGAACAGGGTCTAGAAGATGAGTAACGAGGGAGATATGACCAAAATCGGGAAACCGCGCAAGTTGGGCCCAAAAACCTTATGCCTTACCGGTAGGCCCCTGCTTTTAGCACCATATCTCCCTCGTTTCTCATCCATTTCACACCGTTTTGCTGTCATTGCGAAGCTAACTTAGAGGGCTACGACTACAGGCTGGCTTTGTGCGTCGGATTGCACTTTTACCCTTTTTGAAATAGCACAACTAAAAGCGCTATGATTCATCGCGCAGATGCCTCGCATTCCTCGTCGAATTTACCTCAATGGAAGCTCGATTTCTTCAGTTTCACTGATAGAAGTTGTTACGTCTACGAGTTATCTTCGCGCTGCAATTTAGAACAGGTTCTAGAAGATGATTAACGAGGGAGATATGAGCAAAATCGAGAAACCGCGCAAGTTGGGCCCGAAAACCTTACGCCTTCCCGTTATGCGTCTGCTTTTAGCACCATATCTCCCTCGTTTATCATCCATTTCACTCCGTTTTACTGTAGTTGCGAAGCTAACTCAGAGGGCTACGACTACAGGCTGGCTTTGTCCGTCGGATTACACTTTTACCCTTTCGAAATAGCACAGCTAAAAGTGCTATGATTCGTCGCGCAGATACCTCGCGTTCCTCGTCAAATCTACCTCAACGGAAGCTTGATTTCTTTAGTTTCACCGATAGAAGTTATTACGTGTGTGAGTTAGCTTCGCGCTGCAATCAGAACGGGGTCTAGAAGATAGTAACAAGGGAGATATGACCAAAATCGGGAAACCGCGCAAGTTGGGCCCGAAAACCTTACGCCTTCCCGGTAGGCGTCTGCTTTTAGCACCATATCTCCCTCGTTTCTCATCCATTACACTCTGTTTTGCTGTAGTTACGAAGCTAACTCAGAGGGCTACGACTATAGGCTGGCTTTGTCCGTCGGATTGCACTTTTACAATTTTGAAACAGCACAACTAAAAGCGCTATGATTCGTCACGCAGATGCCTCGCGTTCCTCATCGAATGTACCTCAACGGAAGCTTGATTTCTTTAGTTTCACCGATAGAAGTTGTTACGTCTACGAGTTAGCTTCGCGTTGCAATCGAACGGGGGCTAGAAGATGAGTAACGGGGTAGATATGACCAAAATCGAGAAACCGCGCAAGTTGGGCCAAAAAACCTTACACCTTCCCGGTAGGCATCCCGCTTTTAGCACCATATCTCCCTCGTTTCTCATCCATTTCACCCCATTTTGCTGTCGTTGCGAATCTAACTCAGAGGGCTACGACTACATGCTGGCTTTGTCCGTCGGATTGCACTTTTACCCTTTCAAAACAGCACAGCTAAAACCGCTATGATTCATCGCACAGAAGCCTTGCGTTCCTCATTGAATCTACCTCAACGGAAGCTCGATTTCTTCAGTTTCACCAATAGAAGTTGTTACGTCTGTAAGTTAGCTTCGCACTGCAATCAGAACGGGGTCTAGAAGATGAGTAACGAGGGAGATATGACCAAAATCGGGAAACCGCGCAAGTTGGGCCCAAAAACCTTACGCCTTCCCGGTAGGCGTCTACTTTTAGCACCATATCTCCCTCGTTTCTCATCCATTTCACCCCGTTTTGCTGTTGTTGTGAAGCTAACGCAGAGGGCTACGACTACATGGTGGCTTTGTCCATCAGATTGCACTTTTACCTTTTCGAAACAGCACAACTAAAAGTGCTATGATTCATCGCGCAGATGCCTCGTGTTCCTCATTGAATCTACCTCAACAGAAGCTCAATTTCTTCAGTTTCACCAACAGAAGTTGTTACATCTACGAGTTAGCTTCGTGCTGCAATCAGAACGGGGTCTAGAAGATGAGTAACGAGGGAGATATGACAAAAATCGGGAAACCGCGCAAGTTGGGCCCGAAAACCTTACGCCTTCCCAGTAGGCGTCTACTTTCAGCACCATATCTCCCTCGTTTATCATCCATTTCACTCCGTTTTGCTGTAGTTGCGAAGCTAACTCAGAGGGCTACGACTACAGGCTGGCTTTGTCAGTCGGATTGCACTTTTACCCTTTCGAAACAGCACAGCTAAAAGCGCTATGATTCGTCTCGCAGATGCCTTGCGTTCCTCGTCGAATCTACCTCAACGGAAGCTTGATTTCTTCAGTTTCACAGATAGAAGTTGTTACGTCTACGAGTTATCTTCGCGCTGCAATTTAGAACGAGGTTCTAGAAGATGAGTAACGAGGGAGATATGAGCAAAATCGAGAAACCGCGCAAGTTGGGCCCGAAAACCTTACGCCTTCCCGTTAGGCGTCCGCTTTTAGCACCATATCTCCCTCGTTTATCATCCATTTCACTCCGTTTTTACTGTAGTTGCGAAGCTAACTCGAGAGGGCTACGACTACATGCTGGCCTTTGTCCGTTGGATTACACTTTTACCCTTTCGAAATAGCACAGCTAAAAGTGCTATGATTCGTCGCGCGAGATACCTCGCGTTCCTCGTCAAATCTACCTCAACGAAAGCTTGATTTCTTTAGTTTCACCGATAGAAGTTGTTACGTCTACGAGTTAGCTTTGCGCCGTAATTTAGAACGGGGTCTAGAAGATGAGTAACGAGGGAGATATGACCAAAATCGAGAAACCGCGCAAGTTGGGCCCGAAAACCTTACGCCTTCCCGGTAGGCGTACGCTTCTCTTTCCGGGGGGGGGGCCGGGGGGGTTACCCCCCCGCCCGGGGGGGGGGCTCCGGGGGGGGGGGGGGGGGGGGGGGGGGGGGGGGGGGGGGGGGGGGGGGGGGGGGGGGGGGGGGGGGGGGGGGGGGGGGGGGGGGGGGGGGGGGGGGGGGGGGGGGGGGGGGGGGGGGGGGGGGGGGGGGGGGGGGGGGGGGGGGGGGGGGGGGGGGGGGGGGGGGGGGGGGGGGGGGGGGGGGGGGGGGGGGGGGGGGGGGGGGGGGGGGGGGGGGGGGGGGGGGGGGGAAGGGGGGGGGGGGGGGGGGGGGGGGGGGGGGGGGGGGGGGGCCGGGGCGGGGGGCCGCGCGGGGGGGGCGGGGTGGGGGGGGGGGGGGGGGGGGGGGGGGGGGGGGGGGGGGGGGGGGGGGGGGGGGGGGGGGGGGGGGGGGGGGGGGGGGGGGGGGGGGGGGGGGGGGGTCTCCCCCCCGGGGGGGGGGGGGGGGGGGGGGGGGGGGGGGGGGGGGGGGGGGGGGGGGGGGGGGTTTTCCCCCCCCGGGGGGGGGGGGGGATCCCCGGGGAAACGTTTAGCACCATATCTCCCTCGTTTCTCATCCATTTCACCCCGTTTTGCTGTCGTTGCGAAACTAACTCAGAGGGCTATGACTACATGCTGGCTTTGTCCGTCGGATTGCACTTTTACCCTTTCGAAACAGCACAGCTAAAAGCGCTATGATTCGTCGCGCAGATGCCTCGCGTTCCTCGTCGAACCTACCTTAACGGAAGCTTTATTTGTTCAGTTTCATCGATACAAATTGTTACGTTTGCGAGTTAGCTTCGCGCTGCAATCAGAACGGGGTCTAGAAGATGAGTAACGAAGGAGATATGACCAAAATCGGGAAACCGCGCAAGTTGGGCCCGAAAACCTTACGCCTTCCCTGTAGGCATCTGATTTTAGCACCATATCTCCCTCGTTTCTCATCCATTTCACCCCGTTTTGTTGTTGTTGCGATGCTAACTCAGAGGGCTACGACTACATGCAGTCTTTGTCCGTCGGATTGCACTTTTACCCTTTCAAAATAGCACAGCTAAAAGCCCTATGATTCATCGTGCAGATGATGCCTCGCGTTCCTCATCAAATCTACCTTAACGGAAGCTCAATTTCTTCAGTTTCACCGATAGAAGTTGTTACATCTGCGAGTTAGCTTCGCGCTGCAATCAGAACAGGGTCTAGAAGATGAGTAATGAGGGAGATAAGACCAAAATCGAGAAACCGCGCAAGTTGGGCCTGAAAACCCTACGCCTTCCCGGTAGGCGTCTGCTTTTAGCACCATATCTCCCTCGTTTCTCATCCATTTCACCCCGTTTTGCTATCGTTGCGAAGCTAACTCAGAGGGCTACGACTCCATGATGGCTTTGTCCATCGGATTGCACTTTTACCCTTTCGAAACAGCACAGCTAAAAGCGCTATGATTCATCGCGCAGATGCCTCGCGTTCCTCGTCGAATCTACCTAATGGAAGCTCGATTTCTTCAGTTTCACCGATAGAAGTTGTTACGTCTGTGAGTTAGCTTCGCACGGCAATCCGAACGGGGTCTTGAAGATGAGTAACGAGGGAGATATGACCAAAATCGGGAAACCGCGCAAGTTGGGCCCGAAAACCTTACGCCTTCCCGGTAGGCGTCTGCTTCTAGCACCATATCTCCCTCGTTTCTCATCCATTTCACCCCGTTTTGCTGTCGTTGCGATGCTAACTCAGAGGGCTACGACTATATGCTGTCTTTGTCCGTCGGATTGCACTTTTACCCTTTCGAAACAGCACAGCTAAAAGCGCTATGATTCGTCAAGCAGATACCCCGCGTTCCTCATCGAATCTACCTCAACAGAAGCCCGATTTTTTAAGTTACATTGATAGAAGTTGTTACATCTGCGAGTT
The DNA here is from genome assembly GCA_028984105.1 of Lavandula angustifolia. Classification (NCBI taxonomy): domain Eukaryota; kingdom Viridiplantae; phylum Streptophyta; class Magnoliopsida; order Lamiales; family Lamiaceae; genus Lavandula; species Lavandula angustifolia. The sequence continues at coordinate 27,925,925 of CM054818.1, forward strand.
AGCTTCGCGCAGCAATCAGAACAGGGTCTAGAAGATGAGTAACGAGGGAGATATGACCAAAATTGGGAAACCACGCAAGTTGGGCCCGAAAACCTTACGCTTTACCGGTAGGCGTCTGCTTTTAGCTCCATATCTCCCTCGTTTCTCATCCATTTCACCCCGTTTTGTTGTCGTTGCGATGCTAACTCAGAGGGCTACGACTATCGGGAAGGCGTAAGGTTTTCGGGCCCAACTTGCGCGGTTTCCTAATTTTGGTCATATCTCCCTCGTTACTCATTTTCTAGAACCCGTTCTGATTGCAGCAAGAAGCTAACTCGCAGACGTAACAATTTCAATTGGTGAAACTTAAGAAATCGAGCATTCGTTGAGGTAGATTCGACGAGGAACGCAAGGCATCTACGCGATGAATCATAGGGCTTTTAGCTGTGCTATTTCGAAGGGGTAAAAGTGCAATCCGACGGACAAAGCCAGAATGTAGTCGTAGCCCTCTGAGTTAGCTTCGCAACGACAGCAAAACGGTGTGAAATGGATGAGAAACGAGGGAGATATGGTGCTAAAAGCAAACGCCTACCGGGAAGGCGTAAGGTTTTCGGGCCCAACTTGTACGGTTTCCTGATTTTGGTCATATCTCCCTCGTTACTCATCTTCTAGACCCCGTTCTAATTGCAGCCCAAAGCTAACTCGTAGACATAAGAACATCTATCGGTGAAACTGAAGAAATCGAGCTTCTGTTGAGGTAGATTCGACAAGGAACGCGAGGCATCTGCGCGACGAATCATAGGGCTAATAGATGTGCTGTTTCGAAAGGGTAAAAGTGTAATCCGACGGAGAAAGCTAGCATGTTGTCGTAGCCCTATGAGTTAGCTTCGCAACGAAAGCAAAACGGGGTGAAATGGATGAGAAACGAGGGAGATATGGTGCTAAAAGCAGACGCCTACCAGGAAGGCGTAAGGTTTTCGGGCCCAACTTGCGCGGTTTCCTAATTTTGGTCTTATCTCCCTCGTTACTCATCTTCTAGACCCCGTTCTGATTGCAGCCCAAAGCTAACTCGCAGACGTAACCACTTCTATTGATGAAACTGAAGAAATCGAGCTTCTGTTGAGGTAGATTCGACGAGGAACGCGAGGTATCTGCGCGACAAATCATAGGGATTTTAGCTGTGCTATTTCGAAAGGGTAAAAGTGTAATCCGACAGACAAAGCCAACATGTAGTCGTAGCCCTCTGAGTTAGCTTCACAACGATAGTAAAACAGGGTGAAATGGATGAGAAACGAGGGAGATATGGTGCTAAAAGCAGACGCCTACCGTGAAGGCGTAAGGTTTATGGGCCCAACTTGCGCGGTTTCCTGATTTTGGTCATATCTCCCTCGTTACTCATCTTCTAGACCCTGTTCTGATTACAGCCCAAAGCTAACTCGCAGACGTAACAACTTCTATCGGTGAAACTGAAGAAATCGAGCTTCTGTTGAGGTAGATTCGACGAGGAACGCGAGGCATCTGCGCGACGAATCATAGGACTTTTAGCTGTGCTATTTTGAAAGGGTAAAAGTGTAATTCGACAGACAAAGCCAGCATGTAATCGTAGCCCTCTGAGTTAGCTTCGCAACGACAGCAAAACGGGGTGAAATGGATGAGAAACGAGGGAGATATGGTGCTAAAAGCAAACGCCTACCGGGAAGGCGTAAGGTTTTCGGGCCCAACTTGTACGGTTTCCTGATTTTGGTCATATCTCCCTCGTTACTCATCTTCTAGACCCCGTTCTAATTGCAGCCCAAAGCTAACTCACAGACATAAGAACTTCTATCGGTGAAACTGAAGAAATCGAGCTTCTGTTGAGGTAGATTTGACAAGGAACGCGAGGCATCTGCGCGACGAATCATAGGGCTAATAGCTGTGCTTTTTCCAAAGGGTAAAAGTGTAATCCATAGAACAAAGCTAGCATGTTGTCGTAGCCCTCTGAGTTAGCTTCGCAACGACAGCAAAATGGGGTGAAATGGATGAGAAACGAGGGAGATATGGTGCAAAAAGCAGACGCCTACCGGGAAGGTGTAAGGTTTTCGGGCCCAACTTGCGCGGTTTCCTGATTTTGGTCATATCTCCCTCGTTACTCATCTTCTAGACCCGTTCTATTTGCAGCCTAAAGCTAACTCGCAGACGTAACAACTTCTATTGGTGAAACTGAAGAAATCGAGCTTCTGTTGAGGTAGATTTGACAAGGAACGCGAGGCATCTGCGCGACGAATCATAGGGATTTTAGCTGTGCTGTTTCAAAAGGGTAAAAGTGTAATCCGACGGACAAAGCCAGCATGTAGTCGTAGCCCTCTGAGTTAGCTTCGCAACGACAGCAAAACGGGGTGAAATGGATGAGAAACGAGGGAGATATGGTGTTAAAAGCAGATGCCTACCGGGAAGGCGTAAGGTTTTCGGGCCCAACTTGCGTGGTTTCCCGATTTTGGTCATATCTCCCTCGTTACTCATTTTCTAGAACCCGTTCTGATTGCAGCAAGAAGCTAACTCGTAGATGTAACAATTTCTATCGGTGAAACTTAAGAAATCAAGCTTTCGTTGAGGTAGATTCGACGAGGAATGCAAGGCATCTACGCGACGAATCATAGGGCTTTTAGCTGTGCTGTTTCGAAAGGGTAAAAGTGTAATCCGACGGACAAAGCCAGCATGTAGTCGTAGCCCTCTGAGTTAGCTTCGCAACGACAGCAAAACGGGGTGAAATGGATGAGAAACGAGGGAGATATGGTGTTAAAAGCAGATGCCTACCGGGAAGGCGTAAGGTTTTCGGGCCCAACTTGCGTGGTTTCCCGATTTTGGTCATATCTCCCTCGTTACTCATTTTCTAGAACCCGTTCTGATTGCAGCAAGAAGCTAACTTGTAGATGTAACAATTTCTATCGGTGAAACTTAAGAAATCAAGCTTTCGTTGAGGTAGATTCGACGAGGAATGCAAGGCATCTACGCGACGAATCATAGGGCTTTTAGCTGTGCTGTTTCGAAAGGGTAAAAGTGTAATCCGACGGACAAAGCCAGCATGTAGTCATAGCCCTCTGAGTTAGCTTTGCAACGACAGCAAAACGGGGTGAAATGGATGAGAAACGAGGGAGATATGGTGCTAAAAGCAGACGCCTACCGGGAAGGCGTAAGGTTTTCGGGCCCAACTTGCGTGGTTTCCCGATTTTGGTCATATCTCCCTCGTTCCTCATTTTCTAGAACCCGTTCTGATTGCAGCGTGAAGCTAACTCGCATATGTAACAATTTCTATCGGTGAAACTTAAGAAATTGAGCTTTCGTTGAGGTAGATTCGACGAGGAACGCAAGGCATCTACGCGACGAATCATAGGGCTTTTAGCTGTGCCGTTTCGAAAGGGTAAAAGTGCAATCCGACGGACAAAGCCAGCATGTAGTTGTAGCCCTCTGAGTTAGCTTTGGAACAACAGCAAAACGGGGTGAAATGGATGAGAAACGAGGGAGATATGGTGCTAAAAGCATACGCCTACTGGGAAGGCGTAAGGTTTTTGGGCCCAACTTGCGCGGTTTCCCGATTTTGGTCATATCTCCCTCATTACTCATCTTCTAGACCCCGTTCTGATTGCAGCGCGAAGCTAACTCGCAGAGGTAACAACTTCTATCGGCGAAACTGAAGAAATCGAGCTTTCGTTGAGGTAGATTTGATGAGGAACGCAAGGCATCTGCACGACGAATCATAGGGCTTTTTGCTGTACTATTTCGAAAAGGTAAAAGTCCAATCCGATGGACAAAGCCAGCATGTAGTCATAGCCCTCTGAGTTAGCTTTGTAACGACAGTAAAACGGGGTGAAATGGATGAGAAACGAGGGAGATATGGTGCTAAAAGCAGACGCCTACCGGGAAGGCGTAAGGTTTTCGGGCCCAACTTGCGCGGTTTCCCGATTTTGGTCATATCTCCCTCGTTACTCATCTTCTAGACCCCGTTCTGATTGCAACGCGAAGCTAACTCGCAGACGTAACAACTTCTATCGGTGAAACTGAAGAAATCGAGCTTCTGTTGAGGTAGATTCGACGAGGAACGTGAGGTATCTGCGCGATGAATCATAGGGCTTTTAGCTGTGCTGTTTCAAAAGGGTAAAAGTTCAATCCGACGGACAAAGCCAGCATCTAGTCGTAGCCCTCTGAGTTAGGATCGCAACGACAGCAAAATGGGGTGAAATGGATGAGAAACGAAGGAGATATTGTGCTAAAAGCAGACGCCTACCGGGAAGGCGTAAGGTTTTTGGGCCCAACTTGCGCGGTTTCCCAATTTTGGTCATATCTCCCTCGTTACTCATCCTCTAGACCCCGTTCTTATTGCAGCGCGAAGCTAACTCATAGACGTAACAACTTCTATCGGTGAAACTAAAGAAATCGAGCTTCCATTAGGTAGATTCGACGAGGAACTCGAGGTATCTGCGCGATGAATCATAGCGCTCTTAGCTGTGCGGTTTCGAAAGGGTAAAAGTGCAATCCGACGGACAAAGCCAGCATCGTCTGCTTTTAGCACCATGTGTCCCTCATTTCTCATCCATTTCATCCTGTTTTGCTGTCGTTACGAAGCTAACTCAGAGGGCTATGACTATTGCGAGTTAGCTTCGCGCTGCGAGTTAGCTTCACGCTGCAATCATAACGGGGTCAAGAAGATGAGTAATGAGGGAGATATGACCAAAATCGGGAAACCGCGCATGTTAGGCCCGAAAATCTTACGCCTTCCCAGTAGGCGTCTGCTTTTAGCACCATATCTCCCTCATTTCTCATCCATTTCACCCTGTTTTGCTGTCGTTGCGAAGCTAACTCAGAGGGCTATGACTACATACTGGCTTTTTCGGTTGGATTGCACGTTTACCCTTTCAAAATAGCACATCTAAAAGTGCTATGATTCGTCATGCAGATACCTCACATTCCTCGTCGTATCTAACTCACCAAAAGCTCGATTTCCTCAGCTTCACCGATAGAAGTTGTTGCGTCAGCGAGTTAGTTTCGCGCTGCAATTAGAATGGGGTCTAGAAAATGAGTAACGAGGGAGATATGACCAAAATCAGGAAACTGCGCAAGTTGGGCCCGAAAATCTTACGCCTTCCCGGTAGGTGTCTGCTTTTAGCACCATATCTCCCTCGTTTCTCATCAATTTCACCCCATTTTCTGTCGTTGCGAAGCTAACTCAGAGGGCTACGACTACATACTGGCTTTTTCCGTCGGATTGCACGTTTACCCTTTCAAAACAGCATAGCTAAAAGTGTTATGATTCATCGCGCAGATGCCTCGCGTTCCTCATTGAATCTACTTAACCAAAAGCTTGATTTCCTTAGTTTCATCGATAGAAGTAGTTACGTCTACGAGTTAGCTTCGCGCTGCAATCAGAACGGGGTCTAGAAGATGAGTAACGAGGGAGATATGACCAAAATCGGGAAGCCCGAAAACCTTACGCCTTCCCGGTAGGCGTCTGCTTTTAGCACCATATCTCCCTCGTTTCTCATCCATTTCACCCCATTTTGCTGTCGTTGCGCTAAATCAGAGGGCTACGACTATATGTTGGCTTTGTCCATCGGATAGCACTTTTACCCTTTCGAAACAGCACAGCTAAAAGCGCTATGATTCGTCGCGCAGATACCTCACATTCGTCGTTGAATCTAACTCACCAAAAGCTCGATTTCCTCAGCTTCACCGATAAAAGTTGCTACGTCTGCGGGTTAGCTTCGCGCTGCAATCATAACGTGGTCTAGAAGATGAGTAATGAGGGAGATATGACCAAAATCGGGAAACCGCGCATGTTGGGCCCAAAAATCTAACGCCTTCCCAGTAGGCGTCTGCTTTTAGCACCATATCTCCCTCATTTCTCATCCATTTCACCCTGTTTTGCTGTCGTTGCGAAGCTAACTCAGAGGGCTACGACAACATACTGGCTTTTACTGTCGAATTGCACGATTACCCTTTCGAAAAACCACAGCTAAAAGCGCTATGATTCGTCACGCAGATACCCACATTCCTCGTCAAATCTAACTTACCAAAAGCTCGATTTCCTCAGTTTCACCGATAGAAGTTGTTACGTCTACGAGTTAGCTTCCCGCTGCAATCTGAAGGGGGTCTAGAAGATGAGTAACGAGGGAGATATGACCGAAATCAGGAAACCGCGCAAGTTGGGCCCGAAAACCTTACGCCTTCCCGGTAGGTGTCTGCTTTTAGCACCATATCTCCCTCGTTTCTCATCCATTTCACCCCATTTTTCTTTCGTTGCGAAGCTAACTCAGAGGGCTACGACTACATACTGGCTTTTTCCATCGGATTGCACGTTTACCATTTTGAAAAAGCATAGCTAAAAGCGCTGTGATTCGTCGTGCAGATGCCTCGCGTTCCTCGTCGAATCTACCTCACCAAAAGCTCAATTTCCTTAGTTTCACCGATAGAAGTTGTTACGTCTACAAGTTAGCTTCATGTTGCAATCAGAACGGGGTTTAGAAGATGAGTAACGAGGGAGATATGACAAAAATTGGGAAACCGCGCAAGTTAGGCCCGAAAACCTTACGCCTTCCCGGTAGGCGTCTGCTTTTAGCACCATATCTCCCTCGTTTCTCATCCATTTCACCCCGTTTTATGGTCGTTGCAAAGCTAACTCATAGGGCTATGACTATATGTTGGCTTTGTTCGTCGGATTGCACGTTTACCCTTTCGAAAAAGCACCGCTAAAAGTGCTATGATTCATCATGTTGATACCTCGCATTCCTCGTCGAATCTACCTCACCAAAAGCTCGATTTCCTTATTTTCACCGATAGAAGTTGTTACGTCCGCGAGTTAGCTTCATGCTGCAATCAGAACGGGGTCTAGAAGATGAGTAATGAGGGAGATATGACCAAAATCGGGAAACCGCGCATGTTAGGCCCGAAAATCTTACGCCTTCCCAGTAGGCGTCTGCTTTTAGCACCATATCTCCCTCATTTCTCATCCATTTCACCCTGTTTTGCTGTCGTTGCGAAGCTAACTCAGAGGGCTATGACTACATACTGGCTTTTTCGGTTGGATTGCACGTTTACCCTTTCAAAACAGCACATCTAAAAGTGTTATGATTCGTCATGCAGATACCTCACATTCCTTGTCGTATCTAACTCACCAAAAGCTCGATTTCCTCAGCTTCACCGATAGAAGTTGTTACGTCAGCGAGTTAGTTTCGCGTTGCAATTAGAACGGGGTCTAGAAAATGAGTAACGAGGGAGATATGACCAAAATCAGGAAACCGCGCAAGTTGGGCCCGAAAATCTTACGCCTTCCCGGTAGGTGTCTGCTTTTAGCACCATATCTCCCTCGTTTCTCATCAATTTCACCCCATTTTTCTGTCGTTGCGAAGCTAACTCAGAGGGCTACGACTACATACTGGCTTTTTCCGTCGGATTGCACGTTTACCCTTTCAAAACAGCATAGCTAAAAGTGTTATGATTCATCGCGCAGATGCCTCGCGTTCCTCATTGAATCTACTTAACCAAAAGCTTGATTTCCTTAGTTTCACCGATAGAAGTAGTTACGTCTACGAGTTAGCTTCGTGCTGCAATCAGAACGGGGTCTAGAAGATGAGTAACGAGGGAGATATGACCAAAATCGGGAAGCCCGAAAACCTTACGCCTTCCCGGTAGGCGTCTGCTTTTAGCACCATATCTCCCTCGTTTCTCATCCATTTCACCCCATTTTGCTATCGTTGCGCTAAATCAGAGGGCTACGACTATATGCTGGCTTTGTCCATCGGATAGCACTTTTACCCTTTCGAAACAGCACAGCTAAAAGCGCTATGATTCGTCGCGCAGATACCTCACATTCGTCGTTGAATCTAACTCACCAAAAGCTCGATTTCCTCAGCTTCACCGATAAAAGTTGCTACGTCTGTGGGTTAGCTTCGCGCTGCAATCATAACGTGGTCTAGAAGATGAGTAATGAGGGAGATATGACCAAAATCGGGAAACCGCGCATGTTGGGCCCAAAAATCTAACGCCTTCCCAGTAGGCGTCTGCTTTTAGCACCATATCTCCCTCATTTCTCATCCATTTCACCCTGTTTTGCTGTCGTTGCGAAGCTAACTCAGAGGGCTACCACAACATACTGGCTTTTACTGTCGAATTACACGATTACCCTTTCGAAAAACCACAGCTAAAAGCGCTATGATTCGTCACGCAGATACCCACATTCCTCGTCAAATCTAACTTACCAAAAGCTCGATTTCCTCAGTTTCACCGATAGAAGTTGTTACGTCTACGAGTTAGCTTCCCGCTGCAATCTGAAGGGGGTCTAGAAGATGAGTAACGAGGGAGATATGACCGAAATCAGGAAACCGCGCAAGTTGGGCCCGAAAATCTTACGCCTTCCCGGTAGGTGTCTGCTTTTAGCACCATATCTCCCTCGTTTCTCATCCATTTCACCCCATTTTTCTTTCGTTGCGAAGCTAACTTAGAGGGCTACGACTACATACTGGCTTTTTCCATCGGATTGCACGTTTACCATTTTGAAAAAGTACAGCTAAAAGCGCTATGATTCGTCGTGCAGATGCCTCGCGTTCCTCGTCGAATCTACCTCACCAAAAGCTCAATTTCCTTAGTTTCACCGATAGAAGTTGTTACGTCTACAAGTTAGCTTCATGTTGCAATCAGAACGGGGTTTAGAAGATGAGTAACGAGGGAGATATGACAAAAATTGGGAAACCGCGCAAGTTAGGCCCGAAAACCTTACGCCTTCCCGGTAGGCGTCTGCTTTTAGCACCATATCTCCCTCGTTTCTCATCCATTTCACCCCGTTTTGCGGTCGTTGCAAAGCTAACTCAGAGGGCTATGACTATATGTTGGCTTTGTTCGTCGGATTGCACGTTTACCCTTTCGAAAAAGCACCGCTAAAAGTGTTATGATTCATCATGTTGATACCTCGCATTCCTCGTCGAATCTACCTCACCAAAAGCTCGATTTCCTTATTTTCACCGATAGAAGTTGTTACGTCCGCGAGTTAGCTTCACGCTGCAATCAGAACGGGGTCTAGAAGATGAGCAACGAGGAAGAAATGACCAAAATCGGGAAACCGCGCAAGTTGGGCCCGAAAACCTTACGCCTTCCCGGTAGGCGTATGCTTTTAGCACCATATCTCCTTCATTTCTCATCCATTTCACCCCGTTTTTCTTTCGTTGCGAAGCTAACTCAGAGGGCTACGACTACAGGCTGGCTTTTTCCGTCGGATTGCACGTTTACCCTTTCGAAACAATAGAGCTAAAAGTGCTATGATTCATCTCGCAGATACCTCACGTTCCTCGTCAAATCTAAGTCACCAAAAGCTCGATTTCCTCAGTTTCACCGATAGAAGTTATTACGTCTACGAGTTAGCTTCGTGCCGTAATTAGAACAGGGTCTAGAAGATGAGTAACGAGGGAGATATGACCAAAATCGGGAAACCACGCAAGGTTGGCCCAAAAACCTTACGCCTTCCCGGTAGGCGTCTGCTTTTAGCACCATATCTCCCTCGTTTCTCATCCATTTCACCCCGTTTTGATGTCATTGCGAAGCTAACTCAGAGGGCTATGACTACATGCTGCCTTTTTTGTCGGATTGCACGTTTACCCTTTCGAAATAGCACAACTAAAAGCGGTATGATTCGTCTCGCAGATGCCTCGCATTCCTCGTCGAATCTACCTCACTAAAAGCTCGATTTCCTCAGTTTCACCGATAGAAGTTGTTACGTCTGCAAGTTAGCTTAGTGCTGCAATCAGAATGGGGTCTAGAAGATGAGTAACGTGGGAGATATGACAAAAATCGGGAAACCGCGCAAGTTGGGCGTCTGCTTTTAGCACCATATCTCCCTCGTTTCTCAACAATTTCACCCCGTTTTGCTGTCGTTGCAAAGCTAACTCAGAGGGCTATGACTACATGTTGTCTTTGTTCATCGGATTGCACGTTTACCCTTTCGAAATAGCATAGCTAAAAGCGCTATGATTCTTCGCGCAGATGCCTCGCATTCCTCATCGAATCTACCTCACCAAAAGCACAATTTCCTCAGTTTCACCGATTGAAGTTGTTACATCGGCGAGTTATCTTCGCGCTGCAATCAGAACGGGGTTTAGAAGATTAGTAATGAGGGAGATATGACCAAAATCGGGAAACCGCGCAAGTTGGGCCCGAAAACCTTACGCCTTCCCGGTAGGCGTCTGCTTTTAGCACCATATCTCCCTCGTTTCTCATTCATTTCACCCCATTTTTCTGTTGTTACGAAGCTAACTCAGAGGGCTACGACTACATAGTGGCTTTTTCCATCGGATTGCACGTTTACCCTTTCGAAACAACATAGCTAAAAGCGCTATGATTCGTCGTGCAGATACCTCACGTTCCTCGTCAAATCTAACTCACCAAAAGCTTGATTTCCTCAGTTTCACCGATAGAAGTTGTTATTTCTACGAGTTAGCTTCGTGCTGCAATCAGAACGGGGTCTAGAAGATGAGTAACGAGGAAGATATGACCAAAATTGGGAAACCACGCAAGTTGGGCCCGAAAACCTTATACCTTCCCGATAGGTGTCTGCTTTGAGCACCATATCTCCCCGTTTCTCATCCATTTCTCCCCGTTTTGCTGTTGTTGAAAAGCTAACTCAGAGGGCTACGACTACATGCTAGCTTTGTCTGTCGGATTGCACGTTTACCCGTTCGAAAAAAGCATAGCTAAAAGCACTATGATTCGTCGCGCAGATACCTCGCGTTCCTCGTAAAATCTAACTCACCAAAAGCTCGATTTCCTCAGTTTCTTCGATAGAAGTTGTTACGTCTATGAGTTAGCTTCCCGCTGCAATCTGAACGGGGTCTAGAAGATGAGTAACGAGGGAGATATGACCAAAATCAGGAAACCGCACAAGTTGGGCCCGAAAACCTTACGCCTTCCCGGTAGGTGTCTGCTTTTAGCACCATATCTCCCTCGTTTCTCATCCATTTCACCCCATTTTTCTGTCGTTGCGAGGCTAACTTAGAGGGCTACGACTACATACTAGCTTTTTCCGTCGGATTGCACGTTTACCCGTTCGAAATAGCACAGCTAAAAGAGCTATGATTCATCGTGCAGATACCTTGCGTTCCTCGTGAATTCTAACTCACCAAAAGCTCGATTTCCTCAGTTTCACTGATAGAAGTTGTTACGTCTGCGAGTTAGCTTCGTGCTGCAATCACAACGGGGTCTAGAAGATGAGTAACAAGGGAGAAATGACCAAAATCGGGAAACCACGCAAGGTTGGCCCGAAAACCTTACGCCTTCCCGGTAGGCGTCTGCTTTTAGCACCATATCTCCCTCGTTTCTCATCCATTTCACCCCGTTTTGCTGTCGTTGCGAAGCTAACTCAGAGGGCTACGACTACATACTGGATTTTTCCATCGGATTGTACGTTTTCCCTTTCGAAAATGCACAGCTAGAAGTGCTATGATTCGTCATGCAGATACCTCGCGTTCCTCGTCGAATCTACCTCACCAAAAGCTCAATTTCCTTAGTTTCACCGATAGAAGTTGTTACGTATGCGAGTTAGCTTCACGCTACAATCAGAATGGGGTCTGGAAGATGAGTAACGAGGGAGATATGACCCAAATCGGGAAACTCCGCAAGTTGGGCCCGAAAACCTTATGCCTTCCCGGTAGGCGTCTGCTTTTTGCACCATATCTCCCTTGTTTCTCATTCATTTCACCCCGTTTTGCTGTCGTTGTGAAGTTAACTCAGAGGGCTATGACTACATATTGGCTTTGTTCGTCGGATTGCATGTTTACCCTTTCGAAAAAGCATAGCTAAAAGTGCTATGATTCATCGTGCTGATATCTCGCGTTCCTCGTCGAATCTACCTTACCAAAAGCTCGATTTCCTTAGTTTCACTGAAAGAAGTTGTTAAGTCCACGAGTTAGCTTCACGCTGCAATTAGAACGGGGTCTAGAAGATGAGTAACGAGGGAGATATGACCAAAATCGAGAAACCGCGCAAGTTGGGCCCGAAAACCTTACGCCTTCCCGGTTGGCGTTTGCTTTTAGCACCATATCTCCCTCGTTTCTCATTCATTTCACCCCATTTTTCTGTCGTTGCGAAGCTAACTTAGAGGGATACGACTAAATACTGGCTTTTTTCATCGGATTGCACGTTTACCCTTTCGAAACAGCACAGCTAAAAGCGCTATGATTCGTCGCGCAGATACCTCGCGTTCCTCATCAAATCTAAATCACCAAAAGCTCGATTTCCTCAGTTTCACTGATAGAAGTTGTTACGTCTGCGAGTTAGCTTCGTGCTGCAATCAGAACGGGGTCTAGAAGATGAGTAACGAGGAAGATATGACCAAAATCGGGAAACTACGCAAGTTGGGCCCGAAAACCTTACGCCTTCCCGGTAGGTGTCTGCTTTTAGCACCATATCTCCCTCGTTTCTCATCTATTTCACCCTGTTTTGCTGTCGGTGCGAAGCTAACTCAGAGGGCTACTACTACATACTGGCTTTGTCCGTCGGATTGCACGTTTACCCTTTCGAAACAGCCCAACTGAAAGTGTTATGATTCATCACACAGATGCCTCGCGTTCCTCATCGAATCTACCTCACCAAAAGCACAATTTCCTCAGTTTCACTGATTGAAGTTGTTACGTCGGCGAGTTATCTTTGCGCTACAATCAGAACGGGGTTTAGAAGATGAGTAACGAGGGAGATATGACAAAAATTGGGAAACCGCGCAAGTTAGGCCCGAAAACCTTACGCCTTCCCGGTAGGCGTCTGCTTTTAGCACCATATCTCCCTCGTTTCTCATCCATTTCACCCCGTTTTACGGTCGTTGCAAAGCTAACTCAGAGGGCTACGACTATATGTTGGCTTTGTTCGTCGGATTGCACGTTTACCCTTTCGAAAAAGCACCGCTAAAAGTGCTTTGATTCATCATGTTGATACCTCGCATTCCTCGTCGAATCTACCTCACCAAAAGCTCGATTTCCTTATTTTCACCGATAGAAGTTGTTACGTCCGCGAGTTAGCTTCACGCTGTAATCAGAACGGGGTCTAGAAGATGAGTAATGAGGGAGATATGACCAAAATCGGGAAACCGCGCATGTTAGGCCCGAAAATCTTACGCCTTCCCGGTAGGCGTCTGCTTTTAGCACCATATCTCCCTCATTTCTCATCCATTTCACCCCGTTTTGCAGTCATTGAGAAACTAACTCAGAGGGTTACGACTATGTGTTGGCTTTGTTCATTGAATTACACGTTTACCCTTTCGAAACAGCACAGCTAAAAGTGCTATGATACGTCACGCAGATGCCTCGCGTTCCTCATCGAATCTACTTTACCAAAAGCTTGATTTCCTTAGTTTCACCGATAGAAGTTGTTATGTCTGCAGTTTGCTTAGCGCTGCAATCAGAACGGGGTCTAGAAGATGAGTAACGAGGGAGATATGACCAAAATCGGGAAACTGCGCAAGTTGGGCCCGAAAACCTTACGCCTTCCCGGTAAGCATCTGCTTTTAGCACCATATCTCCCTCGTTTCTCATCCATTTCACCCCGTTTTTCTGTCGTTGCGAAGCTAACTCAGAGGGCTACGACTACATGCTGGCTTTGTCCGTCGGATTGCACGTTTACCTTTTTGAAAAGCACAGCTAAAAGCACTATGATTCATCGTGTAGATGCCTCGCGTTCCTCGTCGAATCGACCTCAACAAAAGCTCAATTTCCTTAGTTTCACCGATAGAAGTGGTTACGTCTGCGAGTTAGCTTCATGCTGCAATCAGAATGGGGTCTAGAAGATTAGTAACGAGGGAGATATGACCAAAATTGGGAAACCACGCAAGTTGGGCGTCTGCTTTTAGCACCATATCTCCCTCGTTTCTCATTCATTTCACCCCATTTTTCTGTTGTTGCGAAGCTATCGCAGAGGGCTACGACTACATACTGGCTTTTTCCATCGGATTGCACGTTTAGCCTTGCAAAATAGCACAGCTAAAAGCGCTATGATTCATCACGCAGATACCTCACGTTCCTCGTCAAATCTAACTCACCAAAAGCTTGATTTCCTCAGTTTCACCGATAGAAGTTGTTATGTCTGCGAGTTAGCTTCGTGCTGCAATTAGAATGGGGTCTAGAAGATGAGTAACGAGGAAGATATGACCAAAATCGGGAAACCACGCAAGTTGGGCCCGAAAACCTTATGCCTTCCAGGTAGGTGTCTACTTTTAGCACCATATCTCCCTCGTTTCTCATCCATTTCACCCCATTTTGCTGTTGTTGCAAAGCTAACTCAGAGGGCTAACTCAGAGGGCTACGACTATATGTTGTTGTTGCAAAGCTAACTCAGAGGGCTATGACTTCATCGCGCAGATGCCTCGCGTTCCTCGCCGAATCTACCTCACCAAAAGCTTGATTTCCTCAGTTTCACAAATAGAAGTTGTTACATCTGTGAATTAGCTTCGCGCTGCAATCATAATGGGGTCTAGAAGATGAGTAACGAGGGAGATATGACCAAAATCGGGAAACCGCGCAAGTCGGGCCCGAAAACCTTACGCCTTCTCGGTAGGCGTCTGCTTTTAGCACCATATCTCCCTCGTTTCTCATCCATTTCACCCCGTTTAGCTGTCGTTACGAAGCTAACTCAGAGGGCTATGACTACGTGCTGGCTTTGTCCGTCGGATTGAACGTTTACCTTTTCAAAACAGCACAGCGAAAAGTGCTGTGATTCATCGCGCAGATGCCTCATGTTCCTCATCAAATCTACCTCAACAAAAGCTTGATTTCCTTAGTTTCACCGATAGAAGTTGTTAGATCTGTGAGTTAGCTTTGCGCTGCAATTAGAACGGGGTCTAGAAGATGAGTAACGAGAGAGATATTGCCAAAATAGGGAAACCGCGCAAGTTGGGCCCGAAAACCTTATGCCTTCCCAGTAGGCGTCTACTTTTAGCACCATATCTCCCTTGTTTCTCACCCATTTCACCCCATTTTTCTTTCGTTGTGAAGCTAACACAGAGGGCTACGACTATGTGCTGGCGTTGTCCATCGGATTGTACGTTTACCCTTTCGAAATAGTACAGCTAAAAGTGATATGATTCATTGCGCAAATACCTTGTGTTCCTCATAGAATCTACCTCACCAAAATCTTGATTTCCTCAGTTTCACCGATAGAAGTTGTTACGTCTGTGAGTTAGCTTAGTGCTACAATCAGAATGGGGTCTAGAAGATGAGTAACGAGGGAGATATGACCAAAATCGGGAAACGGCGCAAGTTGGGCCCGAAAACCTTACGCCTTCCCGGTAGGCGTCTGCTTTTAGCACCATATCTCCCTCATTTCTTATCCATTTCACCCCGTTTTGCTGTCGTTGCGAACCTAACTCAGAGGGCTACGATACGTGCTGGCCTTATCCATCGGATTGCACGTTTACCCTTTCGAAACAACACAGGTAAAAGTTCTATGATTCATCGTGCAAATACCTCACGTTCCTCGTCGAATCTACCTCTCCAAAAGCTCGATTTCCTCAGTTTCACCGATTGAAGTTGTTATATCTGCGAGTTAGCTTCGTGCTGCATCAGAACGGGGTCTAGAAGATGAGTAACGAGGGCGATATGACCAAAATCGGGAAACCGTGCAAGTTGGGCCCGAAAACCTTATGCCTTCCCGGTAGGCGTCTACTTTTAGCACCATATCTCCCTCGTTTCTCATCCATTTCACCCCATTTTTCTGTCGTTGTGAAGCTAACACAGAGGGCTACGACTACGTGTTGGCTTTGTCCATCGGATTGCACATTTACCCTTTCGAAACAGTATAGGTAAAAGTGATATGATTCATCGCTCAGATACCTTGCGTTCCTCATCGAATATACCTCACCAAAATCTCGATTTCCTCAGTTTCACCAATAGAAGTTGTTATATCTACGAGTTAGCTTAGCGCTGCAATCAGAACGGGGTCTAGAAGATGAGTAACGAGGGAGATATGACCAAAATCGGGAAACCGCGCAAGTTGGGCCCGAAAACCTTATGCCTTCCCGGTAGGCGTATGCTTTTAGCACCATATCTCCCTCATTTCTCATTCATTTCACCTCGTTTTGCTATCATTGCAAATCTAACTCAGAGGGCTACGATACGTGCTGGCCTTATCCATTGGATTGCACGTTTACCCTTTCGCAACAATACAGCTAAAAGTGCTATGATTCATCGTGCAAATACCTCGCATTCCTCGTCAAATCTACCTCACCAAAAGCTCGATTTCCTCAGTTTCACCGATTGAAGTTGTTACATCTACGAGTTAGCTTCGCGCTGCAATCAGAACAGGGTCTAGAAGATGAGTAATGAGGGAGATATGACCAAAATTAGGAAACCGCGCAAGTTGGGCCCAAAAACCTTACGCCTTCCCGGTAGGCGTCTGCTTTTAGCACCATATCTCCCTCGTTTCTCATCCATTTCACCCCGTTTTGCTGTCGTTGCGAAGAAAACTCAGAGGGCTATGATTAAAAGCTAGCTTTATCCATCGGATTGCACGTTTACCCTTTCGAAACAGCACAGCTAAAAGCGCTATGATTCGTCGTGCAGATACCTCATGTTCCTCGTCGAATCTACCTCAACAAAAGCTTGATTTCCTCAGTTTCACCTATAAAATTTGTTACGTCTGTGAGTTAGCTTCGTGCTGCAATCATAACGGTGGTCTAGAAGATGAGTAACGAGGGAGATATGACAAAAATCGG